>CM053027.1:349368392-349395892 GCA_028564925.1 Lithobates sylvaticus | reverse complement strand
AGCAGATGTTAAAGTGAATAAAGGAAAACAATTGAATAATGAACTTTATTGTCTTGACTGTTTACTTTAGAGTGCATTAGGAAGTATTTAGTATATTGCAAATCAGGCTATATAAGCAAAACCACATTACCATGTCTATTTGCCATCAATCATTCTGCCTTCCTAAACTCAGTCTGTTTGTCTTTTGCTTTCTTGTAGAAGCAGCCAAATACATGTCATTCAGGAGGTTTGGAACACGCCATGTATTTTAATCCATGCTTCCTGACCGGCAGTTCTATTTATACTTCATTTTTGTACTTGGTGACTGAGCCAAGCAAACACAAACGCTTTATAACATTTATCAGAATCTGAAGTAAAATAATGAAAGCAGGCATCTAGTCAGAAAACTGACCTTCGCTGTACAAAGTTGCCTTACAGGACGTATATATTATGTTGATAAAGGATGTCTGACTTGGTGAAAGCTGTAAATCCATTTGATGTGTATTTTCCTCTGAAGTCTTTTTTATTTTATGGTTTGCTGGAACTGTGCGCTCCTTAAGTACTGTATTTATCAGTGTATAACACGCACCCCAATTTTAGGAGGGAAGTTTTAAGTAAAAAACTTTAAATAAAGAACTTTGAAGCAACATTAGGGTCACAGCTCATCAATGCACCCTGCTTGCTCAGTGCCCATCTGCAGCCATTAAATTGCCCAACAATGCAGCCTGTTCAGTGCCCATCTGCAGCCTATAAATTGACCAACAATGCAGCCTGTTCTGTGCCCACCTGCAGCCATTAAATTGACCAACAATGCAGCCTGTTCAGTGCCCACCTGCAGCCATTAAATTGACCTACAATGCAGCCTGTTCAGTGCCCATCTGCAGCCATTAACATGACCAACGATGCAGCCTGTTCAGTGCCCATCTGCAGCCTATAAATAGACCAACAATGTAGCCTGTTCAGTGCCCATCTGCAGCCTATAAATTGACCAACAATGCAGTCTGTTCAGTGCCCATCTGCAGCCTCACCTTTCCCATCATTGCAGCCTCGCCAGTGTTGGATTATCCCTGCTGTCTCCGAGGGAAGAGGAGGAGCGAGCGCCACTGAATAACAGTCGCGATCTCCTGTGTACCCGACGCTCCGTCACCCGCAGCCACGCCTCCTGGCCCTGCTCATGTGATAGAACAGTGGCCCAATGCGGGGCCAGGAGGTGTGGCTGCAAGTGACGGAGCGCCGGGTACACAGGAGCTCGTGGTTCTGTGTAATTCAGCGGCACTCGCTCCTCTTCCCTCAGAGACAGCAGGGATCGGTGTATAACACGCACCCACGATTTCCCCCTGATTTTAAGGGGATAAAGGTGCGTGTTATACGACAATAAATACAGTAATTTTGAATGATAAAAAAGTGAAAGAATTGCTGAAGTAGTGTCTTGTAATGACTGAGGAAGAAATTACAATTTAAAGTTTTTGAGCAAAGAGGGCCCCCCCTTTTTTTTTTTTTACCAAAGATTTTTTAAATCTATTATTATTATACAGGATGTATATAGCGCCGACAATTTTGGCGCAGAGCTTTACAACATTAGGGCAGACAGTACAATTACAAAACAATTCAATACAAGGGGGAATCAGAGAGCCCTGCTCATTAGAGCTTACAATCTAGTTGGGAGGGTCAAGTTATACAAAAGGGTAGTAGCTGTGGGGGATGAGCTATTAAATAGGTATTGCATTGACAGTACCATTACCTTTTTTTTTTCTGCCCAAAAATATTTTTCAGGTCATTGTTATTCACAGAGAACCTTATATTGTGTTAGGTCTTTTTAAGTGTTGTCCTAATGCCTAGTACACACGATGATAAAATCAGATGAAAAATGCCACTTTCAAAGCGATCATACGATAATCTGATCGTTTGGTATACAGCTTTTGAGAGCCGATCACCACAGTTCATGTAAAATTATCCGAAGGGATAAAAATTTTTCTCATACGATACCTAACGAACAATTTTCATTTTAATCTGTACAGTATTCCTCTGAAAAAAATAGAGTGACCAAGACTGAGCAGCGTCTGCAGTGTCTAAATCCAAAGGGACCCTGGTATTAGAGAAGAAATATGGTTTACTTAAAATAAAAAATAAATCTAGTTATAGGAATTCTAGGTAGTCCAGCAGAAGAAAAGTGACCCTTAATGTAGTGTGCTGTGAGGTTTCTGCAGCATATTTGGCAAGTACAGAATCACAGTATATATAAAATAATATGCAAAGTGGTTGAAGGGAAGCTTCAGAATGGCAAAGATGTTTTTATTACAAATTTATGTGAGCAGACTGCAGTTCCTCTTGAAGCACCACCTTCCATCTTCTTCCTGTAGGCCCCCACTGGACCTTCTCATGATACGGATTTGGGATAATACATTTTATCTTGTTTGTTTTAGTTCTTTTTTTATAAGACTATACTGTTTTTTGTAACATTAATATGAGTAATTGTTTTGTATGTGAAAAATATTTAACAGAAAAGAATAACTGTAACATTTTGTCAGATTATATTGTAACTACGGTATATGTTTTAATGTTGGCAGTGTTTTACCGTTACTATTGGTCCAATGGTAACTGCGTGCAGTATGGCCAACCAGTATATAGATGATCTATTTACAGGTATAAGCTAATGTTTATCTGTCTCGTTTACAGCTTCTACTTGATACTCATTCATTGAAAACTGTTCTTCTGGATCTGCCATCCATTGGTTCTCAAGTAATAAGGAAAGCTCCAGCCAGTTACACAAAGATTGTAGTGAAAGGCATGACCCGGGCTGAGATGATCCTAAAGGTGAGCTATCAGTCAGCATTATTTCTCTGTAAGATGGGCATTTTACATCTGTGTTGTGTCCAGATTTGTGTGGAAAAAAAAGAGGATTAAACATTTTAAAGCTCTTTTGTGCTTGTGAGAAGTTTCATTTTGCTGTTACTTGAAGGAAGTAAACCCTGATGGGTTTTACTTCCTCTTTTTTGCTCCCTGCAAAGCCTGCAAATTAAAAGCATAATGGGCTAGTAGGCATCGCATACTAGCCCATTATGTGACACTTGCCTGCAAAGGAATCCATCGCTGTCCCCTGTGCAGGCTGCCTCCATCTTTGCCCCCTCTTCCTTCCGGGGGCTCTGTGACTGGACGGAGCCGCGCGACGTTACTCCCACCCATGCGCGCGGGAGTCGTCAGTAGCGGCACAGGGGTCCGGTTCTTCACAGCGCATGCGCTGATTACATCATCGGCGCACTACAAGTGAAATATCTCCTAAACGGCGCACATTTGAGATATTTCCGCTACCTACGCTAACCACTTTAATCCACTCGTACCTGTGAAATTGGGAATAAGTGTCTGAGGAAATCTAATTGGGGCCAGGTACCTGACCAAGGTGCCGCCATCGTGCAAAACCAGGCTTGTTAAACTGGCAAAGCTTCAGCATTTCCTAATAGCAATGAAGATTGCTGCCCCTTCCTGCCTCCTGCTAATTACTGCTGGCCAATGAGGTAGCCCATGACAGTGATGGGTCATTAGGAACTTGTAGGGGCAAGCTTTGCCACTTTCTCAGATTCTGCCATACCAGAAGGCTCTCTGGCTGGTGCACTTTATACTTGGCAGGCATCTGCATTACTTGAGAGCCTGATCACAGGTGCAAACTCAGGCTTCTTCAGACTTTCAGTGTAGCTGTCTTCCCGTACCTCATAGAGGAAGGTAGTTTTGAATGACGGGAAGCATAAATCAACTGGTAGTTCATTGAAAACTACAAGACATCAGCCACAATGGCTGACAGTAGTTGTAGTTCTCCCATTCACATACCTGTGAGAGTGGGTACAGGGATTTGGGGCTGGCGTTGGGGGTTGCTGCTCAGTAACATGTTACACCCTAAATATGGACATGCAAACCTTTTGTCCGTTTTTCATTCATCCGTTGATGAAAAACGGACAAACCATGCATCCCTATGGAAAAAACGGATGTGAATGTATGATCATCCATTTAGATCAGTTTACATCCACATACGTCAACATCTGTTTTTTTTTTGTTCTTCCGTTTAAAAAAAAAAAAAATGGATCGGACGAAAAAACTGATGTAAGCTGACAAACGATCCATTTTTCATCTGTTTTTTCATTGGTAGTGGATGTAAAAAAAAAAATGATGAGAAACTGATGAGCAGCTAATGAATACTTAATTTGACATGACTGAACTGATGAAATGAGCAGTCCGCATGTGTAAAGGGGCCTAAAGGTAAATTTATCCTTTAAAACTTATGAGATGTAAATGATTGGGTTTATATATACTCTAATGCCCCGTACACACGATCGGACATTCCGATAATAAAATCCATGGATTTTTTCCGACTGATGTTGGAGTCTTGTCTTGCATACACACCGTCACACAAATCTTGTCTTAAATTCTGAACGTCAAGAACGCGGTGACGTACAACACTTATGACGAGCCGAGAAAAATGAAGTTCAATAGCCAGTGCGGCTCTTCTGCTTGATTCCGAGCATGCGTGGCACTTTGTGCGTCGGAATTGTGTACACACGATCAGAATTTACGCAAACAGATTTTGTTGTCGGAAAATTTGAGAACCAGATCTCAAATTTTGTGCGACGGAAATTCTGGTGGAAATGGTGCCTACACATGGTCGGAACTTCCGACAACAAGCTCCGATCACACATTTTACGTTGGAAAGTCCGACCGTGTGTACGCGGCATAAAGCAACCACCAGCAATTATATTTCTATGTTCGTGCATGTACAGACTGAAACGTATATAAACCAAACCTAAAAGATCTTCCTGGCTTCTAAAAAGCAGTGACTCTTTCCTGAAAACCTTGCAGTGGAACATTTAGTCCACCCCTGCTTAAATACATGATTGCATTGGTTTGGGGGGAAAGCTTTTGAGATATGGTTTGGGGAGGTGGAAAAAAATACTTTTTGGTTTCTGACTCTGCAGTTAAAATCTTCGTAAATCTTTTTGTTTCATGGTTTCTATGTTGAAATTACCATAGAAAATTAAGTAGCTTATCCTACCATTGCCAAGTTTAGAAAAATAAACACAATCTAAGACAGTTTTATGACTGACTGATGGTTCAAACCAGCTTAAATATACTGTCCATGGGACAACACTTGGACAACTATATTGCAGTGGAAGAAAAAAAATGACTTTTCAACTTTAGCTACAATTAGGAAGAAGGGGACATATGGGATTTGAGTCATCATTTTTTCCCCATTTACCAACACAAGTATTTGGACATTTATAGAAAACTGTTTTTCAAATACATTTTGTAATACGTAGCAAGCTGCTCTATATAATATGTGCTGGAGAATGTTTCATTGTCATCCCATTTACTTATTTATCAGAGAAAATTAAATTTTCTCTGTCACAATTGCACTAATACGGCTACAATCACTTCACTTATTTATCATAAATACATTATAAGAGAAATCATAATCACTTTTTTTTTTTAAATATAAATATAGAGGTTTATAGATTATTTTACAGGATTTATATAGTGCCAACAGTTTTCACAGCGCTTTACAACATGAAGGCAGACACTACAGTTGCAATACAATTTAATACAGGAGGAATCATACAGGAGGGCCCTGTTCATTAGAGCTTACAATCTAAGAGGGAGGGTCAGGTGATACAAGAGTTAAAGTGGAAATAAACTTCCATCACTATATTTTTACCTATAAGTAATCCTATAATAAGGCTTACCTATAGGTAGTTTAAATATCTCCTAAACGTGCACCATTTAGGAGATATTTACTGTACATGCAGCCAGTGACATCACTGTGCATGCGCTCTGAAGAAACGGCCACCCGTGCCATTCCTTCAGTGCCTTGTGCCGTGAACAGCGGCTCCCACACGCATGCGCGGGAGTGACGTCATCGTCGCTCGACCAGTCAGAGTGCTGGAGTCTGCAAACCCGGAAGCAAGGCAGGTGAAGATGGAAGCAGGCTTCAGCAATGGCATTGCATCACTGGAACGCTTTGTTTTCATGAAAGTTTTGCATAATGTGCTAGTATGCGATGCAGATAAGAAAAAAAAACCTTCAGCGGTGTACAACCGCTTTAATTTCTGTGGGGGATGAGCTGATGGAGAAAATAAAAGTACAGTTGTTAGATGGGGCAGAATACGGTTTTCAGGGATCGTCTAAAAGCAAACTAAGTAGGCGATAGTCTTGACTGATTGGGGAAGGGAGATCTGTAGGATGGTAGAAACTCAGAAAAAGTGCTGGAGGCGAGCATGGGAGGAGGTGACGAGGGAGCTAGAGAGCAGGAGGCCTTGAGAAGAATGACAAGAACTATTTTGTTGTGGGGGTTGGCTGTAAGTTGTTAGCATTTTGAATTTAATTTGTTGGGTGAGCGGAAGCCAGTGGAGGGATTGACAGAGAGCAGTAGCAGACACAGAGCGGTTGGTAAGCTGGATAAGCCTGGCAGCAGCATTAATGATGGACTGAAGGGGGATAGCCTATGTAAATGTAATCCAATGAGGAGGGAGTTTCAGTAGTCGAGGTGAGAGATGACCGATAGAGGGGAACTCTCATTGGCTTAGCGTGGTTGGTCTTGTAAATGATATGTTAGAGGATATGAACCTCCCAGAGAGAGTACATTGTTTCCAGTGAGTTGGCAGACTAATAGGCATGCATAGTGTGAAGGTGTAGTAAGGTTGTTTAGCACTGCAAAACACAGAGCATATCCTGTGTATGTACCAAGCAGGTTCACTCTGATCTGCATTTTACTTGGGCCAGATTGCTTAATGAACTGGTGAAAAGGTCCATAGTAGCAGTTAACCACTCAGATTGTAGAGCGTTCAGTTTTTCCACCGCAGGAAGCCTTTGCCTAATTTGAACACCACTCCCCTTCTTGTGACTTATTGCTATTTCCCCATGGATCTGTTGGTGATTCCACTTGTAGTGTCTCTGGGGCTTGTAGAACAATAATAAACCACTTCAAAAAATATTAAATGGGCTATGTATGGAGTGTAGGCACGTATATAAATCTTACTGTCATGTCCCTGATCTGTAATCCACCTGCTTGAAGGAGTTCATTTCCAAAGCTTCCAGAGCACAATTTCCCTTTTTTCGTTTTTTTTTTTTTCTTTGTGTGTGACTCTTGTCCCTTGTCGGAACCTTATCATTAGTAGTATACCATTGGAAAGTAGCAGTTATCTGAAATATGTTTTGGAGGTATAAGTATGTTGTTTGCTGTGTAAATTATGGCTGGGGCTATAAATGGTTGGAGGGGATGGGGGGTTCTTCTGCAGGAGAGACATAGTAGCATAATGAATCATTACCTATTTCTTACGCAACATTTATAAGGTATCCATAATGATTGCCTGTTTCAGAATTGGTCATGCTTCTATGTCATTCCCCATTACTTCCAGCGTGACCATGACTGGTGACACGGACAGAAAGAATGCATCCTCCTGTTAGTAAAGGGATAATAACAAAATGCTTACCTAGCTTAATCGGGAAAGGGCATTTGGAAACCTTTTTGCAGACTTGGTGCATTATAAATGCGTCTTTAAATGGAAGCTGTTATGTATTTTTGTTATTTAGTGCTGTTGCAGTAATTGCTAGAAAACCTTTGACATCGTTTTCACCATTTTTCAAGCTTGCCATTTTGAATTGATCAGTAGTTATGGTATTATATATAAATGTTCTCAGCCAATGAAAGGTAGACGTGCAGGTAGCATCCTTGCTTGTTTGGTGAGAATTTTGTTTGCTGTCTATTATTTTGTGTTGAAGAAAAGGCCATCAGAATAAGCATAATGCCTTCATGCCTAGACAGGAAGTGTACTTTAGAAAACCTGCACTGAGTGAAATGTGTAGGCTGCCATTTTTAATAGTACTATGGCTCAGACGCTGATCCTTTACACCGAAAATTCATGGGCAACTAACTTCTGTGTGAGTGTTCTTTTCTTCACCTCTAGCTTTAGTATTTTGAGTTGGTGACCCTGAACAAGTATGTAGCAATTGAACTAATATGTAAATCAGTGACTTAAAGCTGACCGTAGATGGTTGGAATCTCTGCCAGTTCAGCAGGGCCTGGCTGAGATTCAATCAATCTTTGGGCAAGCTTGTTGTACCCAAGTTTGATCCATCGATTGACTTGGGTAGATTTATAGCATGCAATTGCCAGTCTGTTCTGAGCAAACTTTATTGGGGCGACCACAATCACCTCACACTTTACTTAAACGTGTATATTTCATAGAAGTCTTCGGCTGGCATATTCCTTTAACCTTACTCTACTTACGTCGCAGCACATGTGTTCTGGAACAATGGTAAGTTACCATTTACCATCTGTGAAAGCTCAGTGTTCATTTCTTACTAATATTCAAATCATTTATAGCGTTTATTGTGTAAAAATTATTTTTTGTGATTGAGAGTGTGAAGTTTACTTTTTTTAATATAACTGGCACTCTCAATTTCTTCTAAAACATTTTTCGGCACACTGTGCTCAAAAGGTTGCCTACCTCTGCCTTATGGCGCGTACACATGAGCGCATTTTCCATCGGAAAAATCTTGGATGGTTTTTCCGACAGAATTCTGCTCAAGCTTGGCTTGCATACACACGGTCACACAAAAGTTCGCTGAACTTTCGACCATCAAGAGCGCAGTGACATACAACACTACGATGAGCCGAGAAAATGAAGTTCAATGCTTCCGAGCATGCGTCAAATTGTTTCCGAGCATGCGTAGGAATTTTGCGCATCGGAATTGGTACAGACGTTTGGAATTTCCGATCGAAACTTTTTCGGACCGAAAAATTGAGAACCTGCTCTCAATCATTTGCTGGCTGGAATTCCGCCAATTTCGCATTTTCCGACCAAAAGGTCTCATCGGACTTTTGCTGGCGGAATTTCTGGTCGCTTGTACGCGGCATTAGAGTATACATACATATGTTACTTCTAGTGAAAAAATTAAATATAGAGCCATGTCTTAGACCAAACTGACTAATTGCATCACAACAATCAGAGATGTTACCATTCCATCCATGTAACATGCCTGATAAAATGCTTACAATAGCTCTTGCTGTGGTTATAATGTGTTGGTCAGTATTTGTTTCCAATCAGTAGAATTCTGTTTTTAATTATGAAGTGTTTGCTATGTTACTGCAGTTCATATTAAGCATATTGTGAGGGCACAGAAAATGCTGTGTAGTGTTTTTGTGTCCTTCCAGAGACCACAAGATATCCCTGGGGAAGTGGAATGCGCTTTGGGTTTTGGAAGTTTTCAGTCTGCTGGCAGCCGCTCCACTGTACATTCCAAGTTTAGGTTGGGCCCTAAGCCCAGACGTGAAGTTGGTTATAAGCATTCTGATCATCCAGACAACCACATTTAAAGTGGCACTGCTTATAGTAGATAAAGTCACCCCCTACACAGATTACTAAAATATTATACTCTATTACAGCATTCCTAAAGCTGAACCCGGGGCACAAAATATCTATACAAATATATTCATCAATGGCCTCAAAGGATACAAGTCAATTTTTTTCAACACCAAACACCTTTTCCAAACCTAGCTTTTACTATGTAAAATATCAGTGACATCATCAGTATGCTGTACATAGCCTATGCAGAGGGCAAAACTGCGGGAGGGACCCAGCAGGTCTATCCACTACAGACTGCCCACAGAAAACAGAGTGGTAGTGGGTGGATGCAAAACCAGTAACTTTCACAAGGAGAGAGAGTAGCAGACACTGGTCTTTATTACTCCTCTCGACTTACTCTTTCTGTAGGGGTCCCCTTAGGTTCTGTCCTCGGTCCCCTCCTCTTCTCCATCTACACCTCCTCCCTTGGTCACTTAACCACTTCAGCCCCGGACCAATTGTCAGCTTAAGGACCAGAGGTCTTTTTTCAATTTCGCACTGCACTACTTTAACTGGTAATTGTGCGGTCATGCAATTTTGTAACGAAACGAAATTTGCGTCCTTTTCTTCCCACAAATAGAGCTTTCTTTTGATGGTATTTGATTGCCTCTGTGATTTTTATTTTTTGCGATATAAACGGAAAAAGAGCGAAAATTTTGAAAAAAAAAGAGATTTTCTACTTTTTGTTATAAAAAAAATCTAATAAACTCAATTTTAGTCAAACATTTGGGCCAAAATGTATTCAGCCACATGTCTTTAGTAAAAAAAAATGCCAATAAGCGTATATTTATTGGTTTGCGCAAAAGTTATAGCGTCTACAAACTAGAGTACATTTTCTGGAATTTACACCGCTTTTAATTTATGACTGCCTATTTCATTTCTTGAGGTGCTAAAATGGCAGAGAAGTACAAAACCCCCCCAAATGACCCCATTTTGGAAAGTAGACACCCCAAGCTATTTGCTGAGAGGCATGTTGAGCCCATTGAATATTTTTTTTTTTAGTCCCAAGTGATTGAATAAAGACAAAAATAAAAAATAATTTTTTTTTCTTCAAAAAGTTGTCACTAAATGATATATTGCTCACACATGCCATAGTTATATGTGGAATTGCACCCCAAAATACATTTTGCTGCTTCTCCTGAGTATGGGGATACCACATGTGTGGGACTTTTTGGGAGCCTAGCCGCGTACGGGGCCCCGAAACCCAAGCACCGCCTTCAGGATTTCTAAGGGTGCAAATTTTTGATTTCACTCCTCACTACCTATAACAGTTTCGAAGGCCATAAAATGCCAAAATAGCACAAAACCCCCCCAAATGACCCCATTTTGGAAAGTAGACACCCCAAGCTATTTGTTGAGAGGCATGGTGAGTATTTTACAGCTCTCATTTGTTTTTGAAAATGAAGAAAGTAAAGAAAAAAAATTTTTTTTTTTCTTTTTTCAATTTTCAAAACTTTGTGACAAAAAGCGACATCTGCAAAATACTCACAATACCTCTCAGCAAATAGCTTGGGGTGTCTACTTTCCAAAATGGGGTCATTTTGGGGGGTTTTATGCCATCTGGGCATTCCATGGCCTCCGAAACTGTGATTGGCAGTGAGAAGTGAAATAAAAAAATTACTCCCTTAGAAAGCCTGAAGGCGGTGCTTGGTTTTTGGGGTTCCGTACGCAGCTAGGCTCCCAAAAAGTCCCACACATGTGGTATCCCCGTACTCAGGAGAAGCAACAGAATGTATTTTGGGGTGTATTTCCACATATGCCCATGACATGTTTGAGCAATATATCATTTAGTGACAACTTTTTGTAAAAAAAAATATATATATTTTTTTTTTTTCATTATTCAATCTCTTGGGACAAAAAAAAAAAATATTTAATGGGCTCAACATTGCTCTCAGCAAATAGCTTGGGGTGTCTACTTTCCAAAATGGGGTCATTTGGGGGGGGTTTGAACTGTCCTGGCATTTTATGCACAACATTTAGAAGCCTATGTCACACGTCACCCACTCTTCTAACCACTTGAAGACAAAGCCCTTTCTGACACTTTTTGTTTACATGAAAACATATTTTTTTTTTTGCAAGAAAATTACGTTGAACCCCCAAACACTATATATATTGTTAAAGCAAAGGCCCTACAGATTAAAATGGTGGGTGTTGCATTTTTTTTTTCCACACAGTATTTGCGCAGCGATTTTTCAAACGCATTTTTTGTGGAAAAAATACACTTTTTTTTATTTTAATGCACTAAAACACACTATATTGCTCAAATTTTTGATGAAATAAAAAATATGATCTTAGGCCGAGTACATGGATACCAAACACGACATGCTTTAAAATTGCGCACAAACACGCAGTGGCGACAAACTACATACATTTTTAAAAGCCTTTAAAAGCCTTTACATGATACCACATTAGATTCACGGAGGAGGTCTACTGCTAAAATTACTGCCCTCGATCTGACCTTCGCGGTGATACCTCACATGCATGCTGCAATTGCTGTTTACATATGACGCCAGACCAACGCTTGTGTACGCCTTTGCGCAAGATACGGGGGGGCAGGGGTGCTTTTTTTTTTTTTTTTTTTAGTTTTTTTTTTATTTATTTAGCTTTTTTATTCTATTTTTAAACTGTTCCTTCCATTTTTTTTCTTTGTTATGATTTTTATTGTTATCTCAGGGAATGTAAATATCCCCTATGATAGCAATAGGCAGTGACAGGTACTCTTTTTTTGAAAAAATTGGGGTCTATTAGACCCTAGATCTTTCCTCTGCCCTCAAAGCATCTGACCACACCAAGATTGGTGTGATAAAATGCTTTCCCAATTTCCCAATGGCGCGGTTTATATCCGGGAGGGGGGACATTCCCTCCTACTGCTTGTAAAAGCAGTCTAGAGGCTAATTACCCGCTAGAATTGCTTTTACATGAAAGCCGATCACTGGCTGAAAAGAATGATACCAAGATGATACCTAAACCTGCAGGCATCATTCTGGTATAACCATTCAAAGTCCAGCAACATACTGGACATATATTGTAATCTTTTTTTTTTTCATGCAGCCTCTTGGCTGAACGAAAAAAAGAGATTGATTGGTGGGTATGCCCACCATTAGAATACCTCCCTTCATCCACCCACTTCTAATGATGGGCATACATGCACCATTTATATATGCCGATGCATGGGGGCATCCTCCCGCAAAAGTTATGCCGTGTACACACGGTCGGAATTTCGACCGTATGTACGTGGCATTAGGAGCCAATCGCTCCTCCCCGCCCCCTGCTGCCCCCATGCTTCGGCATATATGCTCTTTTTTTTAACTGTGGTGGTGAAATCACCTCCTACAGCGTTGGAGTCGCGGCTTTATGTATCGTGGGAGCAAACGCTGTTGCTGTCAAGATAAATAAATCCGCGCTGCAACTGAATGGCGCACCTGAAAACAAAAAAATGCTTAACACTAAAACACAGTAAACAAAATTACATACCTGAAAAGCAAGCATGATAAAACATGATAAAACATAATAAAACATTGCAGAATAGAATGGAGTAAAAAAAGAGCAACAATAGAGAGAGAGAGAGAACAATAAAACGACAACTAATTTTGTTTTTTTTATTTTTTTGAGATTCACAGGTAAAAAAGCTCCTGACTGTTAGCGACTGAATCAAAACGCTACCACAAAAAAAATGTTAGCGATCGCAGGGATCAGGCCTGACTCTGCGAACACTGCAGTTATGTGTGCTTAGTGTTTTGTAAGTGACAGTGATCGATCGATACTGCACTTGGGTGGGCTGGGCTGGGCGGAGGGGGAAAACGCAGGTGCTAGCAGGTATCTGGGCTGATCCCGCTAACAATGCGTTTTTTTGGAACCCTAAACTGCTGGGACGCTAGTATAGATCTGATCAGATCAGATATTGATCTGTTCAGATACTGTACCACTAAGGGAGGTGTATGCTTTGCGCGTGGGTGTTTGCGGTACTGGCACTAACCTGGGGCGACGCAGACCTTATTTGACCCTAAAACCTAATTGATATCACCCGCCGGGCGATCAGGGGGTTAAACCGTTATTGGGTAATAAATGGCGGGTGCCCTGACAGTATAAAAAACAAGCTAACTAACCAGCGTCACCCGTAACAGTAATACAAAAAAAAACTGGTTACCTAGCGACACTAATGCAGCGATCAGAAAAACGATCGCTTAGTGACACTGGCAAAAGGGGGTGAAAGGGTTAACTAGGGGCAATCAGGGGGTTAAGCCTTTATTAGGTAATATATGGGGGTACCTGACGCTATATAAAAACCTGACGGGGAACCTAAATAACGAAATAACTAACTGGCTAACCAGCGTCACCAGTGACATTTTATACGGTGATCACTGGTGAAAGGGTTAACTCTAGGGGCAATCAGGGGGTTAAAACCTTTATTTAGGTTGTAATATGGGGGTACCTGACCTATAAACCTATTTATGAACCTATATAAACATGGCGGTTAACCTAAAAAAAAACTGGTTACCTAGCGACACTAATGCAGCGATCAGAAAAACGATCGCTTAGTGACACTGGCAAAAGGGGGTGAAAGGGTTAACTAGGGGCAATCAGGGGGTTAAACCTTTATTAGGTAATATATGGGGGTACCTGACGCTATATAAAAACCTGACGGGGAACCTAAATAACGAAATAACTAACTGGCTAACCAGCGTCACCAGTGACAGTTATACGGTGATTACTGGTGAAAGGGTTAACTCTAGGGGCAATCAGGGGGTTAAAACCTTTATTTAGGTTGTAATATGGGGGTACCTGACCTATAAAACTATTTATGAACCTATATAAAACATGGCGGTTAAAATAAAAAAAAAATGGTTACCTAGCGACACAATGCAGCGATCAGAAAAACGATCGCTTAGTGACACTGGCAAAAGGGGGTGAAGGGGTTAACTAGGGGCAATCAGGGGGTTAAACCTTTATTAGGGGGGGGTAGGGGGCTACCTAGGACCTAAAACTAACTGCCCTGACAGTTATTACAGTCACACTGACACTAAATGCAGTGATCAGTAAATAAATGATCACTGCAATTAGTGACACTGTGACTGGGGGGGGGAGGGGGTGATCTGGGGGGTGATCAGGGGGTGACAGGGGGGTGTTTTGTGTGCCTAACTGTACTGGTGTCAGTGTAGTGTTGTGCACTAACCTTAACATGTTCGCCGCTCGGCGTCTCCGGTCACATAGACCGGCGCACCGAGCGTGACATCACTTCCGCCTTCCTGTCTATACAATAGACAGGAAGGGGAAGTTTCTCATTGGCCAGGAGCGATCGCGAGGGGGTGGCCAGAAACCACTGGCCGTCCCCTCGTCCCGGATCGCTCCTGAAGCGATGCCGACCGTCCCCGCCGGCGGAGGGGGGTCCGATCGGACCCCCCAACCGCCTAAAGAATGGCACGTACAGGTACGTGGTTCTGCCTGTACGTGCCATTCTGCCGACGTATATCTACATGGGGCGGTCGGCAAGTGGTTAAAAAAAAAAAACATGGTTTCCAATACCATCTCTATGCTGATAGCACCCAAATCTATCTCTCTACTCCTCATTTCACTCATTCTGGCTCCTCTTGCATTACTAACTGACATATCAGCATGGATGTCACACCATTTTCTCAAACTCAATCTTTCTAAAACTGAACTCATAATATTCCCTCCTGCTTATGCCTCCTCCTCTAACTTCATCATCAAGATAAATAATACATTCTACTATCAGTACCCCCCCTTATGGCAAGGTACTAGGTGTAATCCTGGAGACTGACCTGTCCTTTCAGCCCCAAATCCAATCACTGTCCAAATCTTGTAGACTTCATCTCTGTAACATCTCCAAAATATGCCCCTTTTTAACCGTTGAAACCACTAAGCAACCTATTCACTCCATAGTTATCTCTTGCCTTGACTATTGTAACTCCCCTCCTCATTTGCCTACCTTTTAGCAGGCTATCCCCTCTTCAGTCTTTAATGAATGCTGCTGCCAGACTCATCCACAAATCTTGTAGACTTCATCTCTGTAACATCTCCAAAATATGCCCTTTTTTAACCGTTACAACCGCTCAGTGTCTGCCACTCCTCTCTGCCAATCCCTTCATGGGCTTCCCATTACTCAACTAATAAAATTCAAAACATTCAAAACATTAACAACATACAAAGCCATTCGTAACTCTGCCATCACACCATCAATCTTGTCTCCAAATATCACCCAAACCATCCTCTTCGATACTCCCAAGACCTCCTGCTGTCAAGTTCCCTTGTCTTTCTCCCATGCTTGTCTCCAGGACTTCTCCAGTCACCAGGACAATTCCCTACCGCAGTCTGTCCGGCTATTTCCTACTCTGTTCACTTTTAGGATTTCCTCCAGGGAAACCTATCCTGTCTTCAGCTAATAACGGAATCTTTAATTTCTCCCCATCAGTTCATCCCTCACAATTATTAGACAATATTTTCTTATACCGGAAGTCAGCTTTAGAGTGGGACTATGGGCAAAATCTGAAATTACATAGATAATGCAGTCTGTCAATATCATTAACACAGCAGTCCTTTTTTTTTTTTTTTTTTTTGTTTGAGTCCCTGCATAACTTAATTATATAAGCTGTTGCTCCTGCCAGTAGAGCTGTTATTTTTCTGCTTCCTTTAACAAAAGGGCTGCATTCTGAGCCCTGCATTGGTCCCACATGAATATACGCTAAGGGATGCATGTGAAAATCCTGTACGGACCACCTGTGTCCCCTGGCAGGTAAAAACAGCCGCCTACACAGGTGTACTGATCAGTGTGCCTGTGTAAATTAGACCTTTGGGTGAAGGAAACCAAAATTGATAGGAGGATCTTAAGGTTCCCATTGTGTGGGCTTATAAAGGGACAGATTTTTTTGGCTTTAGACTTGACAGGATGGATAATGGCACTGGGAGATTTATCCATCTTTCTGGATCTCATATTGCAAGAACATACTGCAGCCCTTGTCTCTGACTTGACCCATGCCTGTGAGTACCTTCCTTTTTTTCCTTTTCTCTGAAGCAAAGGACTAATTGTGGATATTTTCCAACTATGTAAGGTATACCTTATCTTAGGTTTGCTTCAGGTTCCAGTGGCTCTAAGCTTAGATATAAAGGTTTCTTTGAACTCGAGGTTGCAGAATGCACCCCTAAAAATCTATTTTTTGCAGGCAGTGCTTCCGCATAATGGCACCCAACCAATATGAAGCAGATTTCCAATTTTCAGTTGTTGGGGGGAAAAAATGTCAGCAGCCGGAGTGGACATGCTTTCCATGCAGCCTGTGTTCAGAGTATAGGAGGCCGGTTATGGAAGTAGAAGAGTATCCCAGTACTGGGAACCCTGTAGAGCAATGATTCTCAACCACTAGGCTGTGACCTCCTGTTTCTAGGGCCTCTAGTTAGCAGAGGATCCTTTAAAGTCCATCAAACCCCTCCCCCCCCCAAGCCTGCTGCAGAGCTTCCAGCCCTCCACAGTGCCCCCAAGCTCTAACAGTGTCCCACAATGCCCCCAGCAAGCTCATCCCCTACAAGGCCACCAAGTTTGTTGTAGAGTGCCCTAACCCACTCCACAACCCCTATCCCCCCACAGTGACAGCCAGCCCCATCCAAAGCCTTTCAGCATTTCAATACCAGGCTTGTATACCCATATTTTTCTTGAGTGATTATAGACTTTATTTTTTACTGTTGAGCATGAAAGTTTTTTGAAGAATTTACTCGGCCCTGGTCTCAAAAAGGTTGACTGCTGTGAAGTGATCCATTCTTGCTTTTTACATTTAACTGTTTTAGGGCTGTGGTAAGGGATTGGGTCGAGTGATTCTAGTATTTTCAAAGAAAGTGATTCTAAAGTGATTTGGCTACTATGGTGAGAAACATGTACAGAACAGTGGGTAAATGAGCAGCTGCATTTGTAGGCAGCTTGACTAGTTGGGAACCTAGTCAGGTTTCTATAGAGTTTACAGGAGTGAGAGTTTCCCCACCTGTAGTTGTACAATGAAATGTGACGTAATCTTCTGAAAGGTCAGTGTGCTTTATCGTTGTACCATGCTGACCTTAAACGCAGGCTTGATGACACGGAGTCCTGAGAACTGCATTCAAAAGAAGAGTCACATTAGAGTGTTTCAGAAATGTGATAATCGGTGTTAATGCCTTGGTTAATCTCATCCTGTCTTGTATTTGATAGTTGGAATGCAAACACATGTACTGAACACATGTAACCATACCCCTGTTTCTTTCCTGGTTCTTTAGGTTGTGATGGCGCCACATGAACCCTCTGTTATATTTGTGGATAATTATATCAAACTGCTTGCTGACTGCAGCACGGAAACATTCCAGAAGATATTGGAAATGAAGGTAAGGAGAGCACAAGGTAGAATTACACTGTTTGGAAGCAGAGCTTCCTCTTGTCATGTATCAGAGAACAGTATACCATTTCATAACACATCATTTTCATCTGAGAATAACAAGACTGGATCCCTGGCACTGACTTGACTTGTACTTGTTACTGAAAACATCCTTACATCCTCTTATAGAAATGTATTCCTCCTTATTGAAGGGTCTATACATACAAGATAAATACATGGCTTCAGAGGTAGTATTGCCACCGCAAATCCTATAGTTATAAGAATGCACAAATATGAACAAAATGTATGCAAAATACTTTTCTTTGAAGGGTATTGCCTGCTAAAGAGAAGTTACTACAGACTAAATGTTTTATAATTTTCCTAAACACATCGTCAGAACATTTGTTCAGGTTTTGTTTTTGTCTGTGCCCTTAGTGGAGTAGTTTTCCCTCGCTTCCTGGCCTGGTCACATTAGAACAAGAAATTAGATGATGTTGGAGTTGTCACGTCCGACAGAAGGCAATAAAAACCTGACAGATGTTGTACCCCTCCCCACTGTAATAAAGACCTGCTTTTGTTATGGTCACTGGAAAAGAAAGTTTTGGTAGATCTGCCCAGTGGAACACCAACAGTAATTAAAAAGTTATGAGTTTTTTTTAACTCATTTGGTTGGAGTTGGGCCTTAAAGGGGTTGTAAAGGTTTGTTTTTTATTTTCTAAATAGGTTCTTTTAAGCTAGTGCATTGTTGGTTCCCTTACCTTTTCCTTCGATTTCCCTTCTAAATGTTTTTTTTCTTTGTCTGAATTCCTCACTTCCTGTTCCTCCTCAGTAAGCTGTTCAGTAAGCTGTTCTGGCTGACTAAACACCGCTGGGATGATGGTGTGAAGTTTACTGAGGAGAAACAGGTGAGAAATTCAGACAAAGAAAAAAAAAGGGAAATCGAAGGAAAAGGTAAGTGAACCAACAATGCACTAGCTTAAAGGAACCTATTTAGAAAATAAAAAAACGAACCTTTACAACCCATTTAAAGTATAACTAAATGCGAAACCTACTTTTTAGTATTGGATAGTGTAGAGGGTTTAGAACGCCTGCGTCACCCTCTCTATTTGTCCTGTTTATCATTATCATTGACAGTAAAAGAAAATCACACATTTTGTCTTGTCCTCAGAAAAGTAATAGCGAGGACATTTTCCAATGGGGACACTGGTTTTGGTGACCTGGGGGTCCCCAAGGAATTCCCTTAATTTGAAGGGATTTCCTCTCAATTCCTGTTTGGTTATGGGACAGGAAGTGCAGGGAAATCTTTGCAATGGGACTCAGATGGTGGAGAAAAAATCTGGCAGGGGGTTATAACCCTCCCTTACTCTATCCAAAATGGGAAGAAAATGTTTTGCCTATAGTCTGCTTTAATATTTTCATAGTTACCTGTGTCTTGCTGGGTATTCTGTATGCTGTGCTTTATATTTACCTTGCAAATTTTTTTTTAAGGTGGCCATACACTAAAAGATTTATTTTGTTCAGCGGGCTGAACAAAATAATCTAATGCCACATACATACGATCGGAATTCTCGTCGGAAAAAGCTCTGATGGTTTTCCCGTCGGAATCCCGCTCAAACTGTCTTGCCTACACATGGTCACACCAAATTCCGACCATCAAGAACGCAGTGACGTACAACACTACAACGAGCCGAGTTCAATGCTTCCGAGCATGCGTCGAATGGTTTCCGAGCATGCGTAGGAATTTTGGGCGTCAGAATTGCTACAGACGTCGGAAAAATTGAGAACATGCTCTCAATTTTTTGCTGTCGTAAATTCGGCCAGCAAAATTCCGATTGGAGCCTACACATGGTTGCATTTTCCGATGAAAAGCTCTCATCTGTCTTTTTCTGGCCGTAATTCCGATCGTGTGTATGCGGCATAACAGATAGATATTATTATTATAATAGAGGATTTATATTGCCAACAGTTTGTGCAGCGCTGAACAAAATGAAGGTAGACATTACAATTACATTACAATTTGGTACAAGTGGAATCAGAGGGCCCTGCTCACTAGAGCTTACAATTTAGGAGGGAGGGTCTAGGCTAGGTAGGAGAAGGGGGTAGGGAGCGTTTTTTTTTTTTTTTTTTTTTTTTTTTATATATATATATATATATATATATATATATATATATATAGTTATTGTTAGCCTTATTTTCCACTTTGAGACTAGTGAATCACTATAATAAGAATAGTTTTAAAAAGATGTCTCTAATATCTACATTAAATGTCAATATTTTCCTTGATTCTAACCTTTAAAAAATAACACTTATTTTAAACCCAGAATGCATGCAACTCAAATTTTTCAATAATTGGCATGTGATAATTATGGTAATGTTGGGGACTGTTGTGATTTGTGCCATTGGTTTATTTTTCATGATCTGTCCAGCAAGGGAGATGTCCCTTCATTCCTGTCCCAAAGGCACAATGGGAATTTAGAGGACATTAGGAGAATTCACTCTCAGACAGTTGTCCCTAGTACAGGTATCCCATTTGGAGGATTTACCTTCACTTCTGATGACAACTGTAAAAGTTTGATTTCCCATCACTTTCTGTCTTGGGGACATTGACGTTCTTCATTTGTCCTGGTGGCCAATCTCCCCAGTGGGGACACAGCAATAATTTAAAAAAAATTCTAACAGGGGTTAATACACTTTATTTGTATGTATGGCTAGCAAGTGAAAAAGCTTCTACACTTTTCTCAGATTTCCAGTAAAATATTTCTAAAGAATTTGAGTATTCTTTGGAGAAATCATCCTGTTAGGCATGACTGGAAAATAGGTTTATTTTAGATTTACTGTTCTGCTTGTCTTCTTAAAATATTTTTTCTGTCGCTGTTGGCAAAATAATCTCCAGTTAGCAGCAGTGATCCGCACCAATGTTGGCCTGTTATGAAAGTGCGATCTTGTTACTATACTTGTGTAGGCTTAAAGACAATAATTTCCTGGGTAAATGATTAAATTCACTATAGATAAAGAAAACATTCCTACTGTGATGTTTAACCACTAGCTTCCCAAGCCAATTCTGACTATTCTGTTATATGAAAAATCTGTATTTTTTTTTTTTTTTTTTTGCTATAGAATTACTTGGAACCCCCAAACATTATATAATTTTTTTAAGCAGAGGCCCTAGAGAATAAATTGGTGGGTGTTGCAATTTTATATGTCACATGGTAGTTGTGCTACGGTTTTTCAAGCGCAAACTTTTTGGAAAAAAAACACTTTCATGAATTTTATTGAACACAAACGCAATATAATACCTAATATTTTGGTCCAATATAAAAAGATGATGTTACACTAAGGAAATAGATACCAAACATTTCACGCTTTAAAATTGTGCATGCCCATGAAACGGCGACAAACTACGGTACTTTAAATTATCCATAGGCAAAGCTTTTAAAGCCTTTACAGGTTACCAGTTTAGAGTTACACAGGAGATCTGGTGTTAGATCATTGCTCTCACTCGGACATTCAATCGATACCTCACATATGTGGTGCGATCACTGTTTACATATGCATAGAATGTGATGCTCTGTGCCTTGTTATCTACCTTATGTACAATCCTTGTGTTATTGGTTGGCATGCATACCTTCTACAATGAACGGGAATTTTTTTTCTCCTTGCCAATAAAAAAAGTTTGGATTAAAAAAACATATATATGCTGCAGAAATCTCCCTCCACTGAGTCTGGCTGCATCCATTTTAACTGTGGGCATCTGAAGCTGCTGCCTGTTCACTTCCTGGATTTATACAGACACACAGAGGCACACCTCCAGCTCTGAAGCTCTCGCTGGCCCTCTTATTATTGCTGGCAAACTTTCACGAGAGTGAGAGCTGTAGATGATGTCATAAGCCTAGGCTATTTACCAGACAAGAAACAGGAAGTGAGCTGTATAAGGTATTTACTGGCAAAAAAAAAATTTTGCTATCCAAAGTTAAAACAACAAGGGCAGAAGATTTAATAGATGGAAAGTTCGCAAAATTGACTGAAGGTCCGCTTTAATCACGATTCACTTTCCTTCCATTTACTGTAGTGTTTGTTTTTCTATACATAGCGTATATACCCTGAAAAATCAGCATCCTTATTTTGGATTTCACCTGTAAAGTATGCAGGCTGCCATTTCTAGAAAGAATTGAAGCATTTTAATTTGCATGCTAGTCGGGCAACTAGAATTCTCTGAATATAGTTATTATACAGGATTTATATAGCGCCAACAGTTTACGCAACACTTTACAATATAAATAGGCGACAATACAGTTATAATACAATAAAATACAAGAGGATTAAAAGGACCCAGCTCAGAAGAGCTTACAATCGAATAAGTTAGTGGTAATCCGTACAGGTTTTCTATAAAGTGCATCTGTGACCATTCTGGCTTTAGATGAATGTGGGGTTGATAGTATAGCCACCGTGTGAAGTCTCTCACAGAGAGTATGAGCGATGGGCATCCTTATTGGCCAATGGGGAGGCAAGGAGGACAGAAAAGTGAGGATTACACAGCTGCCATATTTTTTCTGTAAAACAGCACCCCAGAGCTCAAAGTAAGCTCAAAGTAAATGGTGCACTTTGCTGGATGCCCATGGCTCTACATTCCGCACTGCTAGCTATTATCGTGTATCTGTACATTAGCAGCATTTGTGACAAAT
This sequence comes from Lithobates sylvaticus, assembly GCA_028564925.1. NCBI lineage: Eukaryota > Metazoa > Chordata > Amphibia > Anura > Ranidae > Lithobates > Lithobates sylvaticus. Next base: position 349,373,497 of record CM053027.1, on the reverse strand, counting down.
ACACGATTATGTCTAATGGGTACTATACACAACGCTCATATTTTTCAAAATGAGCTCATAAAATAATCTGCTACTTTAGAGTGAGTGCTATGTCCAGATTTTGGTCATACAGGAGAGAACTGCTGATCACCATTTAATGCTACTGCTGCTATTAAAGCAAATATGCTAATAGCATTCATGTTCATGATCAGTGCCATGATGGAAATGAACACAGGAAAGAATGTCCTCCATAGACTGCGAGTAATTAGTGGAAGTCTGCAGATGTTTCCCTGATGGGCTCTCGGCACTGTTGTAGGAAACCTGCTTTTTCGAACATCTGCTTGCTTCTCCGAATTTCTAGATTGCTTTATATAGTGTACATTTTCTGCTGGTCAGCACTGGGCTTCAAAGTCAAATGTAGAATTACTTTAAACATGTTACGAGGCCATAAAGAGTGCATACATTGATCGCTTTTTACATGTGTGCATGAAGTACAGCTTGCTTTAATAAAGCATCCTGTGTAGATTTTACATTTAATCAGAAACCTTTACAATGAAGAGCTTTAGGAAATTATGTAAGCTAAAAAAGGAAGCAATCCTTTGATTGCAACATTTTCTGTTTTATACATACACCGTAAAATAGAAAAACGTTTGCTTTAATTAAGCGAACTACAAAGTAATATAAAAGTATATCTGTCTGCTTAATTTATCTGGTCTATTTATTTTTATTTTTTTAAGTCTCTGTTCACTCGTGTATATTCATGGTCAGCTGAACAACATTTACTGTATACGTAGAATGGTTTTCGTTAGTACAGTATTGGGACATGCAAAAATGTACCAGTTAGGCTGGCTTCACACTCGTGGATATGGGTTTGCCCACATCCAATTCGCATTACAGGAGGTTGTGACCGGTACTCTATGGAGCTGGTTCACATATCTCCGTGACGGTTGCGGAGCAGCTTGTGTCTTTGGCTTTCAGGGCCGATATCAGGCAGAAATTCATCCCTGAAACAGAACAGGGACTCACCGGACCCCTGCTGTGAGCCGCATCCATTGGCAGTGTGAACCCAGCCTTAGACGTATTTTTTTAATGTGTGCCAATGTCCAGACTAATGATGTAGTGCAATATTATGACACCACATGCTTTTTTATGAACTGAAATAGCAAAACTAAAAGAGGCCATACTGAATGAAAAAATAGGGTTGCGCCGATGCTGAGTATTTTCACAAGTACCCGTAAAATTGCTCTGATACCCGAAATCGATACCTTTGCGGTGCAATTGAGCCCATACAAAATGAATGGGCTCAAATCACACTGCAACAAAAACGCATGCGATTTGAACAGGATTGCGGTGTGATTCCTGTCTGAATCGCATGTCGTTTCCCAAACCACTCATGTGTGAGCCCAGGCTTGTCACAATGATTCAGCCTGGGTTCACACAGGAGCGGTGGGGAAAAACTGAATACAGTTCGGAAAAGAATCACATGCGTTTCTTTGCAGTGTGATTTCAGCCCATTCATTTTGTATGGGCTCAAATCGCACGCAAAGGTATCGGTACTCAGTATCGGCGAGTACTTGATAGAATGTATTGGTACTCATACGCGCCAGTAAAACAAAAATTGGATTGGTGGAAAAATCCTAAAGCTGGTCATGGATGACTTTTTTTTTCAAACGGTCATTGGCCTGAGGAGGGGATTTGTCTTGGCCAGGACATTGGACCCTTATAGTGGGACTCTCCGCTGTCAGAATACACTGATCATTGGCTGCAGGTGGCTAATTGAGAAAAATTCCCCAACAAGCCTGTTCAATTGACATCTGTCAAAAAGACATGGGCACACTAGGGTTGCCACCTCATCCCTTTAAAACTGAACACATTAATTACATAGGTTCTGTGGCTGATTAGGGTAATTAAACTCACTTGGTGCCTTATCTGCATTAAATGAGCCTCAGGACCTGTGTAGTTTATATGTGTTCAGGTTTAAAGGGATGAGGTGGCAACCCTAGGGCACACGTGAATTGGTATTTGACGGGCACCAGCTGAACCGGTTCAATTTTGAACAATCTATGGCCATCTTAACAGATTCTTCCTTCCACACAAAGGAGGTGGATGAAGGAATCCCCTCCCCCCACTGGGACATTGTATTCTGACAGTGGCATCTGCAGCTGTCAGAATACACTTATCAGCAGCTGCATCCCATTCATAATTAAAAGTTGTGGCAACCCATGCTTTAAAACACGTTACCACAGTTCATTGTGAATGGCACCCCAACATACTGTACAGTAGAGCCCAATGCCCACAGTGCACCAGAAAGTATACAACACACATTTTTTATTGGTTGTGGTGCATTGGCAGCCCATTTATAATGAATGGACTGCCTTAACGCAACACATGTTAATGCATGCCAGAATGCGTGTTGACACATTTGCATTAACTTACTGTAACAGAACATTGAAGTGTGAATGGGACCTCAATGTTTTTATTTACCAGACCAAGAAGGAGCAGATAAGGTTTACATACACTTTAACACCTCAAGCCTCTCAGGTCAATTCTGCAACAATGGGAGTTTGCTTTATTAGTGACACATTTTGCTTAGGTAAAGTCTATGTGCAGATATATTATTTAACATACTCTACATAGTCTATCCCCCCTTCAATCCATCATGAATGCTGCTGCCAGACTCGTCCACCTTACCAATCGCTCTTTGTCTGCTACTCCTCTCTGTCAATCCCTCCACTGGCTTCTGCTCACCCAACAAATTAAATTCAAAATACTAACAACTTACAAAGCCATCCACAATTTAGCCCCCAGCTACATCACTAGCCTAGTCTCAAAATACCAACCTTATCATTCTCTTTGTTCCTCTCAAGACCCCCTGCTCTCTAGCTCCTCATCACCTCCTCCTTTGCGCGCCTCCAGGACTTTTCCAGAGCCTCTCCAATCCTATGGAACTCCTTACCCCAATCTGCCAATTATCTCCTATTAGCTTTTAGACGATCCCTGAAAACCCTCCTCTTCAGAGAAGCCTATCCTACCCCCACCTAACAACTTTATTTTCATTTTATCCATCTGATCATCCCCCACAGTTGCTACATTTTGTTCCACTTGACCCTCCCTTCTAGACTGTAAGCTCTGACGAGTAGGGCCCTCTGATCCCTCCTGTATTGATTTGTATTGTAACTGTACAGTCTGCCCTCATGTTGTAAAGCTCTGCGCAAACTGTTGGCGCTATATAAATCCTGTATAATAATCCTGAAAACTATTGAATTATACTTAGAAATTACAGATGGTTTCAAAATTAATATTTTGCTACAATTTCTGACATAGTAAAGCATGCAAAACAGTTTAATACATGTTACATGCTGTTCTATTTTTTACATTTGTTTGATTTTTCATTTCTTGTTTAGGGCCTGAAAAGAAGTGAACAGAGTGCAATGCTTGAGCTGTTTCGACAGCGACTTCCAACACCTCCTTCTGGTTCTGAAAACAGTTCTGTCGGTCTGCAGACTCCGACGCCTGAGCAAGAGTCGTCACGCATCCGAAAACTGGAAAAACTCATCAAGAAGCGGCTTTAAACCGAGCACCGTGACCTGTGGACTCCACAGTGGCCGGTTTAGCTGTATTGCTAGCAAATCTGCTGTAAACACTCTGACAGTCACCCTATTATGCTGTCACATCCCTTCTAATTGATCATTTTAAGTGTCACTGGAGTAGGATTTTGCAGAGAATGCCGATTGGAACTGACTAAACAGTATGACTTTGTCTCTGTCTAGACAGAACATATCTAGATCAGTCTTTCCCTCAAGCATGGTAAAAACACTGCGAGGGAGTATGCGGTCATGCAGGATTGTTCCTCCTGCTTTTTCGGTTTGGTTTTGCCCAAGGCTTGTATTCAAGTACATAGCTTTGTGTCCAGTCTATTTAGGGAGACACTTCTGTCCCTGCTGTGTCTAACCACTGAAACACTTTGCAAACATAGCAGGCTCTAGCAACTTCTGTTAAAGTGGTATTGCTTTACGTTCTACATCCAGCTGTTACATGAAAACAATGTGACAGCCTTGACACCTGATTCCGCTCAATGCCAGCAAGTTTCATTAAGTGTTAACAGTTTTATGCTGTACAAATAATGGAGCTTTGCTTAGACCAATACATTGGGTGGATTGTTCAGAAAGAATCTTGGCCGGCCTTTTTAAACTTAAATAGCTCTTAGTTTATTGATGAAAGCTAGATACTTAACATGAATAATCATATTTTGTCTCTGCAGCCATGAAACTTTAAGATTAGACACAGAGATTGGGGGCTATTTATGAAAGGCAAATCCACTTTGCACTACAAGTGCAAAGTGCACTTGATATTGCACTGAAAGTGCACTTGGAAGTGCAGTCGCTGTAGATCAGAAGGGGACATGCAAGGAAAATAAAAAACATCATTTTAGCTTGCACATGATTGAATGATAAAATCAGCAGAGCTTCCCCTCATTTCAGATCTACCCCTCAGATTTACAGAGACTGCACTTCCAAGTGCACTTGCAGTGCAATTTCAAGTGCACTTTACACTTGTAGTGCAAAGTGGATTTGCCTTTCGGAAATAACCCCAATGGTGTGTGTACTGGCAATATGCATCCTCCCCCATCCCCTTCCTTGTTTTATATCGTAGTACAAACTCTTGAGACAAATGATAGTGTTAGATTTGTGAGATTATGGTGCTTTGTTATGCCTAGTACACACAATGAGAAAATCAGAGGAAAAATACCACTTTCAGAGCGATCCTCCGATCATCTGTTCATTAGTACACAGCTTTCAAGAGCCGATCACCACAGTTCATGCGGAAATACCTGAAGGGACTAACATAAAAAATGTTCCCATATGATAACAGAACCAACAAAATTGTTTGACCAAGACCGCACATGCTTTGAAATAAAATACATTACAATATAAAATACATTACATCACTTCCGAAGTTGTATTCTGTCGTACAAGAATTTTCTTCACTTTAGTAATTGGTTTTCAATATAGGACTAGCATGCAAAGAAAAGAAAAAAAGACGGTCATTCGTTTGATATTCTTATTGTGTGTATGCCTATCGAGGCATTATAATGGTAGCTATACACAAGATGAGACTGTTCCAGT